>BSBM01000607.1:1570000-1590000 GCA_027924585.1 Larix kaempferi | reverse complement strand
TGATGATGATGATGATGATGATGATGATTATTATTATTATTATTATTATTAAGATGACGACGACGATGATGATGATCACGATCATCATCATCATCATCATCCTCGTCCTCATCATCATCATCATCGTCCTCATCTTCATCGTCATCATCATCATCATCCTCATCCTCATCCTCATCATATTCATCATCATCATCATCATCGTAGTCATCTTCATCATCATCATCATCCTCTTCATCCTTATCTTCATCATCATCATCATCATCATCATCATCATCATCGTCATCCTCATCTTCTTCATCATCCTCATCCTCATCCTCATCCTCATCCTCATCCTCATCATCATCATCATTCTCTTCATATTCATCATCATAATCGTCATCGTCATCATCATCAACCGACCTCTAACCACACCTCCCATCTCTCTTTCTCACTCCCTACAACTAACACCCTCTCCTCTCTCTCTCTCTCTCCCTCCTCTCCTCCCCTTAAGAATTACTAACCCCCTCTCTCAATCTCTCTCTCTCTCTCCACCTCGCTAAACCCCCTCATATCCCCTTACCCCTAACTAACCCCCCCTCTATCACTCTTTATTCCTTGCTTCTACACCTCGCTCTCTCTCTCTCTCTCTCTCTAAACCCCCTCTCACTCTCCCAAACCTCTCCCCCATCCCTAACCATCCTACTCTTTCTATCTCTCTCCTACTCCCACTATCCCTAAACCCCCTCTTATCTATCTCTATCCCCTCCTCTCCCTATCCCTTACTAACCCGGGCTCTCTCAGTCTCTTTCTCTTCCCTACACCTCCACCTCCCTATGCTTCTAAGTAAATCCTTCAGCATTGGTTTGGGTGCAGTATAAAAGGACAATTTGCGGGCAACCTCTGCTACAAGGTATTTCCCTTTCAGTGAGAGAGAAAGATTAATGAGAGGGAGGGACATAAGGGGGAGAAGAGCAGAGGGGGGTTACATAGACAAAGAGAGAGAGATAGATAACGATTATAGAGAGAGAGTGAGAGGATGAGGGTTAGGGGGAGAGGGGATAATGGTTAAGGAAATAGTGAGAGAGGGAGAGGGGATAATGGTTAAGGAGATAGTGAGAGAGGGGGAGGGGCAAGAGGGGGCTTAGGAAGATATGGGAGGAGTGAGAGTGTTGGTTGTGGATCCTGATCTTCCAGTCTCATAGATGATGTTGTTTCAATAGTGTTTGTACCCTAGCTTTGGTTATGATCTCAACATGTGCAACGGGGGTCTGGGGGCAGCTCCCCCGAAAGAAATTTTTGTTATGGGTTGTTTTTGCGCCAACAGATGACATCAAAACTAAATTTTGGATTAGTACACAAATGTGCGCACACGTTATTAGCACGTGCGCGGTTTTAGTGCGTACGTGTGTATTTAAAACAACGCGTACACGCCATTTAAATTTATAAATTTTGGCGGGAAATTCCTTTGCCACCAACGTGGTGGATGACTTGGCCGCTTTGGTTTTAGGTTCAGGTTACCAAAACAGGTGGCTTGGACTATGTTATAATGAAATAAATCCGATTCTATAACTTCTTCTATTTCGAGCATGATTCTGCGTATTCTACACTTGTCCACTACTAATGAAATTGCACACACTTATAGAACTATGTGTGCAAATTCCAAATATGTATTTTTTTATTAAATCTACCATTTTTTTATATTTTATATTTAATTTTAATTGGACTAACGTCAATCTTACACAAAAAGTAGATTATTTCTTCCGGCTATAACTTTTGATTTGCTCACCTATTTTGAAAATGGAAAAGAACCTGCACAAGTACACACAAATACCTACATCCTAAAAAAAAATTCATTGATTATGTTAAGACCATGATGTCGGGGCCCAACACTTGATCATGAATGACCAGCATTAGCTTGCACCAGCCCTTTAAAAACACAATGGTACGAAGAAAAACCCTCCAAGGGATATTAACCATCAATCCAAAAAAAGATGTTATTCCCAATTTCACCTCTTGAAGAGGCGGATAATAAAATATGACAATATTCTCAATTGTAAAGAAAAGGATGCTTAAAAAAAGGACCAAAAAATTTAGTGATGGAGAGACCAATCTTTATATAATTTTAGGTAACACATGTCATTAGTTATAATAATTCAATAATATACATTCAAAGGATGGAATTGCCACTATAGAAATGGAGAAAGATGGAAATTTGATGACGAAAAAACCATGACTACACCTACAAGGAAACAAGAGAGACAAACGGAAGAAGGATTGGCTGAGGAAGAGCATTTTCAGAATTAAATGCATCACTGGAGATGAGTGTTCTATATTTATAATTATTGTTGGTGGTTGAAGAACTAATAATATGGTAGCAAATAGAAATTCCCTAGAAGTTGCATTTATTGTCTTAAATATCCACAATCTTGTAGTTGTGGTTTTATATGGGATATGAGTTGATGATGACTGAGAAAATATAGTCTGGCATTTAGCATAGAGGATTATCAATATGGAGTCATATGTGACGTTACCCATGGATGATTTCTATTTATTACATTGAATACCATGTCAATATGATATGCATTTGTTGATGAAGTCATATTTTATCGACGATCCTTACTCCTAAAAACATAGACATGATATCGTAATCATCATTAAGTTTAATGTGCTTTATTAATTGCTAGCCATATAATAACTATGTGGCTCCATAACTCTAATTAATTGTGTTTATTGTCAATCAAGATTTCTTTTATGTAGATTTATCGTTTCCTCCTATAATATTTTATTTGGACACCCCATATGCTCAAATTTGAAGCTTGTTGACATAAAAGCTTATTCTACTAGAATCCTTGCAATCCTAACTTTCAAGTCATACATCACACTCCAAATTTGGCGTCTCATAAATCAGTTTATGAAATTATACCATGTCAGCAAAGTTAAAAGAATAAGTCTACAATGCATAAGAGAAGGTTTGCAATGCAAAATGTACAAGTCTGTAGGGAAATATATAGGTCTACAGCGAAATATAAACATAGAAACAAGATAAAATTATGGAAGCAAAATAATTTCAAGGAAGAATGAACATGATTGTCTAAGAAGCATCCAAAACTATGCTAAATGAAGCAAAACTACTTGATGGTTATTGGAGCGAAGCAGTATATACAGTTGTCTATGTACAAAATAGAGGATAGATTAGAGTAAATAGTGACAAAAATCCTTATGCGCTATGGTTTGGAAGACCAGCTTCAGTTAAATATTTTAGAGTTTTTGGAAGGAAATGCTACATAAAAACAGATGATGATAATCTAGGGAAGTTTGACTCTAGAACATATGAAGGTATATTTCTTGGATATTCTTCCACAAAAAGAACATACAGAAGTTATAATCTAAGGTTGCACAAGATCATATATAGTGCAAATGTAACTATAGATGACACTAAACCAAGAAGGATACAAATCCAAGAAAGTGTGGCTGTTGAAGAAATTGATGATGAATAAATAGATGATGAAGAAAAAGAAGAAAGTTCATAAGAAGAAGAGGAAGAGAAAGTAGAGAATGAAAACTCCCCTAGATCAAACACAAAAACACCATCTAGATGGGTTCAAAAGAATCATCCTGAAATTCAAATAATTTGTAACAAAAATTTAGGAGTTTAAGCAAGGAGAAAATTGTTTTATGATGAAGAGAAAGCACTACTTTCAATAGTATAACACAAAACTTTGAAAGAAGCTTGCAAAAGGGAGGATTGGTTCAATGCTATGAATGATGAACTTGATCATATAGAGAAGAGCCAAAATTGGGAACTTGTCCCAATACCTAAGGACATGAATTTTATTGGAACCAAATGGATCTTTAAAAACAAGTTCAATGAGGATGGTCATGTGATAAGGAACAAGGTCAGATTAGTATGCAAGGGATATGCTCAAGTAGAAGGAGTTGATTTTGAAGAAACCATTGCACTTGTGGAAAGACTTGAATCCATTAGGATGTTTTTAGCTTTTGCGTGCTACAAGAACTTTAAAGTGTATCAGATGGATGTAAAATATGCATTTCTTAATGGATAAATTGAAGAAGAAGTATATGTTGAGAAACCTGAAGGTTTTCTCTTATCAAAAAATAGAGGTTATGTTTGCAAACTTAAGAAGGCACTCTATGGTCTTAAAAAAGATCCAAGAGCATGGTTCTCAAGACTTGACAAGTATTTAAATAAGGATATAAAAGAGGAGCCACTGACAACAATCTATACATAAAGTTTGAAAAAAAAATATGATCATTGTTTTAGTATACGTAGACGATATCATATTTGGAAGTGACCTACAAATTCTGAGTGTAAACTTTGCTTCAGAAATGAAGAAGGAATTTAAAATGTCGATGTTAGGGGAACTAACATCATTTCTCGGTTTACAAGTATCTCAATCAGAAAAAGGGGTCTGCATCTCTCAAACTAAGTAAATCAAAGAGATGTTGAAAAAGTTCAAAATGGAAGAATCCAAACTTGTTAGTACTCCTATGGTCACTAGTTGTAAATTGAGAAAGGATGATGAATCCTTAGAAGTAGATCATACTATGTATAGGTCAATGATTGGTAGTTTATTATATGTAACAACTACAAGACCAGATGTAATGCAGGTTGTAGGTTTGGTTTTTAGATTCCAATCATCCCAAAAAGAAACACATGTGGATGCGGTAAAAATAATTCTTATATATCTAAAAGGTACTATGGATTATGGATTATGGTATCAAAAAATCAATAACTTCACTCTAGGGGAATTCATTGATGCAGATTGGGTAGGAAGTATTGATGATAGAAAAAAACACTAGTGGAGAAACATTTTACTTAGGAAATTGCTTGGTGTCATGGCTAAGCAAAAAACAGTCTTCCATTTCACTATCTATAGCAGAAGCCGAGTATATTGTTGTTGCATCATGTTGTACACAAGTCATTTGGATGAAGCAAACATTGGAAGATTTACTTGTAAAATATCAGGATCCCATTGCTATACATTGTGACAATAAAAGTGTTATAAACATATCCAAAAATACTGTCATGAAATCCAAGACAAAGCACATTCCAATAAAATATCAATTTCTAAGAGACCAAGTGTCACAAAATGTTGTCAAACTGGAATATGTTGATACAAAGGAAAAAATAGTTGATATCTTAACTAAGCCACTACCCAAAGAAGCATTTGAACATCTTAGACAATAGTTGGGAGTAATCTCCCTACAATAGATAAAAAGGAGAAAATACATTATGTTAGGGGAAGACATGTTGACAAGGGGAGCTTTCAACAGGAGGCCTTTGTCATTAATGTCAAAGGGGGAGAAAATTCAAGAGTTGTTGTCATCAATGAAAAAGGGGGGGGGTGTTGAGTATGATTGTCATTGATGTCAAAAGAAGTTCATTAATGACAAAGGATTAACAAAGAAAGTGATGATATGGCATGTATGATGATATGGAATGTATGATGATGTGGCATGTGTGATGAGGTTGCAAAATCATATGATGGTGTTCTAGTGCTCTCATGAAGTCATTGTTACAATTTGACATCATTATGTAAAAGTATGGCAATTTGGTCAAACTCTGCAAATTGACTAAGGATTGAAAAATTAGTCTAAGTTTCCCTAGTTAAATTCCTTCCATATCTCATAAGTTAATGATAAAAATTATATGAGAGTGTTAGGTTATAGCTTGTTAAAGTGTTTATCTGACTGTGGTCTCATTTTTACTAAAAGATGCTTGCAGACAAAGTTATAGGTCTACCAAGATGGGGTTTCGGGATGTTTTACTGATTGGGAACATAGTTCAGTAAAATGCCCGCTAAGGAGAGAGGATGAGGTTGTAGAGGATTAAATTTACATGTATGGAATCTGAATGATTTCCCCCATGCTGTGGATGCTTCATATTTCCAATATTAGTGAAAATAAAAATCACCTCATGATTGACTTAGGGTTTGATAAAATTGTCTAAGTGTTAAATCAAGGGTTTAAGAGGCCATCTGAAAATGCATGCCAGATGCTCTCTTTGTGTCAATAAATTCATGGGTCTGTTCTTATTTTAATTGTCCATCCATTCATGTTCTCAGTTTTCCCTCTAGTGGTCACACGTGTGAGAAATGGACCTACCAAGTTGAAGAAAAATCATGTCTGCACAGTGTATGGAAAATGCCTACACAAAGCTTTGGTATTCCTGCACAAGCGTTTATATATGCCCGCAAATGCATTAATATATGCCTGCAAAGGCATTAATATATGCCTGCAAAGGCATTAATAATATGCCCGCACAAGGCTAAATAATATATGCTCACGAGGTTTATGAAATGCCAACACAAGGCTTACAATATGCCTGCAAAAAGGAAGCAATGGAGTTTCTGTGTGTTTCTACAGAGAAGTTGCTCACGATGAAGGATGACATGGTACGATAAGTTATAGGGATAAGCAACAAGAATAATTAATATGTCATGAAATAAATAAAACTAACTATCAGAAGCTATATGTCTATTAAACAGAGATCTAATAAATAGAGATATAAATAAACAGAGATATATAATAAACATAGTATATTATTCATTAATTAATAAACATAGATTTAATCTTTTCGGAAAGACACAATTGTGAAAAGACACAAGTTTCAGAATGAAGAGATGTGAATGTAAAAGGATGATATATATGATGTTAAAGAGATATAAACATATACTTGAATTGGAAGAAAGACGTCTCTGCAGTCTAGATCGAAGGAGCAGCCAGAAAAGACAGAGACCAAGAAAATGAAGAATAACCAGTGACAAAATTGAAGAAATAAGAAGATCTGGAAATCTGATAAAATCAAATAAGGGTGGTTGGGAGGCGCAAGAACATGTTGCAAGGATGTAGGGGGTCATAGCCTCCTTCCAATTGTTGCTGGTAAACAGGATGTTGGTGCATCATTCAGTCGTTGCTGAAAAAATTGGGTGTTGGTGCATCGAGCAAGTTGGTGCTTGCAAACTATTTGTAAATATAATTTTGCAGTAATAGAAAGTATTGGTGGTTTTCCCAATTGGGTTTCACGATAATATTGTGTGTTTTGTCTTCATTGTTGATTATGTTTTAAAGTGATAAAAATTTAAATAGATAGCTTAATACTGATTCACCCCCCTTCTCAGTATTACTTGATATTCTAACACCGATGCTAAGGTTCAACATCATGAGATATCAGTACATCTTGTGTGAAGACCACCCATGCCAATGTGCCATAGAATCTCAAGATTCAAGATCACAATATACATGATATATCATTGCATCTCTTAGGAAGGTCTACTATGACAATATTTCACCAAATTAAAAAACTTTCCATGCATGATTGTGTTTAAGCAAACACATTCATAAATGTATACATTCTTCTACATATTTGTTATTCATAGGTAGCAATTTATAAAAAGGCCCACATGAATGTAAGTATATGCCATGAATTTCATAAGGCATAAATCAACCCATTTTTTACATGGTTGTATTTGAGAAAAAGCATCCATGAACAACTACATTACATTTCTTAGTAGTTGCATAGTTATGAGTATACATATCTCAATTTTCATATATATATATATATATATAAAATTAAAAATAATAATTCTCTTACACAAATTTTTAAATTTATTTCCAAAAATAATAAATTTTAAATTAATTTCCAAACAAAATAAATTTTTCGAATTGTATAACTTTTTTCACTTATACAATCCATTTAAAAAATATAAATTAAATTTACAAAAACTTTTTTATAAGTCTCAAACACTCACATTTTAAAACTTTCATATAATATTGTATACATTAATTAGCAACGTGCGTACATTATATTCTATATATTAACAAATAAAATAAAATAAAAAATATATATTTTAAAATCTTTCATATCAGTTGAATATTTTAATGAGCAATTTGCATACAATATTAATTAGCAACATGCACATAGAATAATCAAAACATTTTTTCCAAAGCAAAATAAACGATATTATTTGGAAAGTAATGGTGGCACACTCATCTAGTTACACCTATAATTGAATATTTTAATGAGCAATTTGCATACAATATTAATGAGGAACATGCACATAGAGTAATTAAACATTTTTTTCCAAAGCAAAATAAACGATATTATTTGGAAAGTAAAGGTGGCAGACTCATCTAATTACACCTATAGGTGTTTAGAAGGTTGCCAACCATATATTAAGGAAATGCATGCTTTTTCAAAATTTCTTTGGGATGAGTTGTATTCTTTTGAGTTGAGTTGAAGTTTGACGTTAAAGTTTAATAGTAAAAGTCAAAAATTGGTAAAAGTGTGTTTTTCTAAGTTATAAAAAGTCATGTGGGAAAAAACATATGGTGAAACTGGTAAAACTTTTCTATTCGGCGTTTATAATGAAAAATAATATAATTTTTCATTCTCATGAATATGAATTTGTTGTATAAAAAGGGACGAAAAATGAAACAAAGATAGAGGAGTCAAGGCAAGTAAAGTAGCTATTAAAGTCTATTGCTGTTTTAATATATGAAAATTTGATTTTGTCAGTGAATATTATTTAGCTTGCTGTAGGTTATTTAATGCCGTGGCAGTAGACTGGGTGGCCATTGGATTTCAAGATGTTTGAGATCCAATTGTCAACCAACCTACTACTACTGCATTAAATGACCTGCAGCAAGCGAAATAATATTCATCATTTTTATGTAACAAACATCATAGCTATGTTAACTTCAAATTTATATCCATGTATTAAAAGAATGTTCGAAGTTCGAAGTTTCGTTTATATATATATAGATGGTCGCATTAGATTGGTTTGTAAAGTCTTCCAGTTACCATATTCGAATGTTTGCTCAGACGTTGAGAGTGTTGATAGTTTCTAGAAGTGCTTCAGTGGGCAAAACCGAACTTTCTAATGTGAAGTGCAAGGTGCCATTTTATGCCAAAATTCCACTAGAATTGCGTCCAATCCTTAAGTCAAATCTAATTGTAAGTTGCAGCTCAGGCCTTATGTGTTTACAGCTAATATATGTATGTTAAATTATGTAGGGTAGCATCAACGGAATTTACAGAAGGATAACGGAGAAATATGGAAGTGGCGTGTCAGTGAAGATAAAGGATTGTATTGAAAATAAAATGACAAATAATCAATTAGAATTCGAGTGCAATGGGTACGGCTTTAGCTGAAAAGCAGGGAACGCATGTTCTACGAAGTAGGCCACCAAACTTTGTTACCTATATGCTTCCTTGACAATTTATAAATGTGTTTCGTCGCATGCTAACCATAAGAGTAAGATTAAGATAATATAAATGTTATTAAAAAAATGGATCTTTAAAAACAAGTTCAATCACGATGGTCATGTGATAAGAACAAGGCCATATTAGTATACAAGGGATATGCTCAAGTAGAAGGTGTTGATTTTGAAGAAACCATTGCAACTGTGGAAAGACTTGAATCCATTAGGATGTTTTTAGATTTTGTGTGCTACAAGAACTTTAAAGTGTATCAAATGGATGTAAAATATGCATTTCTTAATGGATAAATTGAAGAAGAAGTATATGTTGACAAACCAGAAGGTTTTCTCTTATGAGAAAATAGAGGTTATGTTTGCAAACTTAAGAAGGCTCTCTATGGTCTTAAAAAAGATCCAAGAGCATGGTTCTCAAGACTTGACAAGTATTTAAAGAAGTAAAGATATAAAAGAGCAGCCACTGACAGCAATCTATACATAAAGTTTGGAAACAAAAATATGATCATGGTTGTAGTATACGTAGACGATATCATATTTGGAAGTGATCTACAAATTCTAAGCATAAACTTTACTTCAGAAATGAAGAAGGAATTTGAAATTTCAATGTTGGGGGAACTAATATCATTTCTTGGTTTACAAGTATCTCAATCAGAAAAAGGGATTTGCATCTCTGAAACTAAGTAAATCAAAGAGATGTTGAAAAAGTTCAAAATGGAAGAATCCAAACCTGTCAGTAGTCCTATGGTCACTGGTTGTAAATTGAGAAAGGATGATGAATCCTTAGAAGTAGATCATACTACGCATAGGTCAATGATTGGTAGTTTATTATATGTAACAACTTCAAGACCAGATGTAATGTAGGTTGTAGGTTTGGTTGCCAGATTCCAATCATCCCAAAAAGAAACACTTGTGGATGCAGTAAAATAATTCTTATATATCTAAAAGGTACTATGGATTATGGATTATGGTATCCAAAAATCAATAACTTCACTCTAAGGGAATTCACTGATGCAGATTAGGTAGGAAGTATTGATGATAGAAAAAAGCACTAGTGGAGCAACATTTTTCTTAGGAAATTGCTTGGTGTCATGGCTAAGCAAAAAACAGTCTTCCATTTAACTATCTATAGCACAAGCCGATTATATTGTTGTTGCATCATGTTGTACACAAGTCATTTGGATGAAGCAAACATTGGAAGATTTACTTGTAAAATATGAGGATCCCATTGCAATACATTGTGACAATAAAAGTGCTATAAACATATCCAAAAATACTATCATGCAATCCAAGACAAAGCACATTCCAATAAAATATCAATTTCTAAGAGACCAAGTGTCACAAAATGTTGTCAAACTGGAATATGTTGATACAAAGGAACAAATAGTTGATATCTTAACTAACCCACTACCCAAAGAAGCATTTGAACATCTTAGACAACAGTTGAGAGTAATCTCCCTACAATAGATAAAAAGGAGAAAATACATTATGTTAGGGGAAGACATGTTGACACGGGGAGCTTTCAAAAGGAGGCCTTTGTCATTAATGTCAAAGGGGGAGAAAATTCAAGAGTTGTTGTCATCAATGAAAAAGGGGGGGGATGTTGAGTATGATTGTCATTGATGTCAAAAGAAGTTTATTAATGACAAAGGATTAACAAAGAAAGTGAGGATATGGCATGTATGAAGATATGGAATGTATTATGATGTGGCATGTGTGATGAGGTTGCAAAATCATATGATGGTGTTCTAGTGCTCTCATGAAGTCATTGTTACAATTTGACATCATCATGTAAAAGTATGGCAATTTGGTGAAACTCTGGAAATTGACTAAGGATTGAAAAATTAGTCTAAGTTTCCCTAGTTAAATTCCCGCCATATCTCATAAGTTAATGATAAAAATTATATGAGAGTGTTAGTTTATAGCTTGTTGAAGTGTTTATCTGACTGTGGTCTCATTTTTACTAAAAGATGCTTGCAGACAAAGTTATAGGTCTACCAAGATGGGGTTTCGGGATGTTTTACTGGTTGGGAACATAGTTCAGTAAAATGCCTGCTAAGGAGAGAGGATGAGGTTGTAGAGGATTAAATTTACATGTATGGAATCTTAATGATGTCCCCCATGCTGTGGATGCTTCATATTTCCAATATTAGTGAAAATAAAAATCACCTCATGATTGACTTAGGGTTTGATAAAATTGTCTAACTGTTAAATCAAGGGTTTAAGAGGCCATTTGCAAATGCATGCCAGATGCTCTCTTTGTGTCAATAAATTCATGGATCTGTTCTTTTTTTAATTGTCCATCTAGTCATGTTCTCAGTTTTCCCTCTGGTGGTCACACGTGTGAGAAATGGACCTACCAAGTTGAAGAAAAATCATGTCTGCATAGTGTATGGAAAATGCCTACACAAAGCTTTGGTATTCCTGCACAAGCATTTATATATGCCCGCAAAGGCATTAATAATATGCCCGCACAAGGCTAAATAATATATGCTCATGAGGTTTATGAAATACCAACACAAGGCTTACAATATGTCTGCAAAAAGGAAGCAATGGAGTTTCTGTGTGTTTCTACAGAGAAGTTGCTCATGATGAAGGATGACATGATACGATAAGTTATAGGGATAAGCAACAAGAATAATTAATATGTCATGAAATAAATAAAATTAACTATCAGAAGCTATAAGTCAATTAAACAGAGATCTAATAAATAGAGATATAAATAAACAAAGATATATAATAAACATAGTATATTATTCATTAATTAATAAACATAGATTTAATCTTTTTCGAAAGACACAATTGTGAAAAGACACAAGTTCCAGAATGAAGAGATGCGAATGTGAAAGGATGAGATATATGATGTTAAAGATATATAAACAGATACTTGAATTGGAAGAAAGACGTCTCTGCAGTCTAGATCGAAGGAGCAGCCATAAAAGATAGAGACCAAGAAAATGAAGTATAACCAATGATAGAATTGAAGAAATAAGAAGATCTGGAAATCTGATAAAATCAAATAACGGTGGTTGGGAGGCGCAAGGACATGCTGCAAGGATGTAGGGGGTCGTAGCCTCCTTCCAATTGTTGCTGGTAAAATGGGTGTTGGTGCATCGAGCAAGTTGGTGCTTGCAAACTAATTGTAAATATAATTTTGCAGTAATAGAAAGTATTGGTGGTTTTCCTAATTGGGCTTCCACGATAATATTGTGTGTTTTGTCTTCATTGTTGATTATGTTTTAAAGTGATAAAAATTTAAATAGATAGCTTAATAATGATTCACCCCCCTTCTCAGTATTACTTGATATTCTAACACCGATGCTAAAGTTCAATATCATGAGATATCAATACATCTCGTGTGAAGACCACCCATGCCAATGTGCCATAGAATCTCAAGATTCAAGATCATAATATACATAATATATCATTGGATCTCTTAGGAAGGTCTACTATGACAATATTTCACCAAATTAAAAAACTTTCCCTGCATGATTGTGTTTAAGCAAACACATTCATAAATGTATACATGCTTCTACATCTTTGTTATTCATAGGTAGCAATTTATAAAAAGACCCACATGAATGTAAGTATATGCCATGAATTTCATAAGGCATAAATCAACCCATTTTTTACATGGTTGTATTTGAGAGAACACATCCACGAACAGCTACATTTCTTAGTAGTTGCATAGTTATGAATGTAAATATGTCAATTTTCATATATATATATATAATTAAAAATAATAATTCTCTTACACAAACTTTTAAATTAATTTTCAAAAACAATAAATTTTAAATTAATTTCCAAACAAAATAAATTTGTCAAATTGCATAACCTTTTTTCACTTAAACAATCCATTTAAAAAATATAAATTAAATTTACAAAAACTTTTTTATAAGTCTCAAACACTCACATTTTAAAACTTTCATATAATATTGTATATATTAATTAGCAACGTGCATACATTATATTGTATATATTAACAAATCAAATAAAATATATATATTTTAAAATCTTTGATATGAGTTGAATATTTTAATGAGCAATTTGCATACAATATTAATTAGCAACATGCACATAGAATAATTAAACATTTTTTTCCAAAGCAAAATAAACGATATTATTTGGAAAGTAATGGTGGCACACTCATCTAATTATACCTATAATTGAATATTTTAATGAGCAATTTGCATACAATTTTAATGAGCAACATGCACATAGAGTAATTAAACATTTTTTTCCAAAGCAAAATAAACGATATTATTTGGAAAGTAATGGTGGCAGACTCATCTAATTACACCTATAGGTGTTTAGAAGGTTGCCAACCATATAATAAGGAAATGCATGCTTTTTCAAAATTTCTCTGGGATGAGTTGTATTCTTTTGAGTTGAAGTTTGACGTTAAAGTTTAATAGTAAAAGTAAAAAATTGGTAAAGTATGTTTTTTTAAGTTATCAAAAGTCATGTTGGAAAAAACATATACCTAGTGGTGAAACTGGTAAAACTTTTCTATTCGGCGTTTATAATTTTTCATTGTCATGAATATGAATTTGTTGTATAAAAAGGGGCGAAAAATGAAACAAAGATAGAGGAGTCAAGACAAGTAAAGTAGCTATTAAAGTCTATTGCCATTTGAATATATGAAAAATTGATTTTGTCGATGAATATTATTCAGCTTGCTGTAGGTCATTTAATGCTGTGGCAGCAGGCTGGTTGGCAGCTGGATTTCTAAATGTTTGAGATCCAACTGTCAACCAACCTGCTACTACCCCATTAAATAACCTGCAGCAAGATAAATAATATTCATCATTTTCATCTAACAAACATCATAGCTATGTAAACTTCAAATTTATATCCCATCTATTAAATAAATGTTCGAAGTTTCGTTGATATATATATAGATGGTCGCATTAGATTGGTTTGTAAAGTCTTTCAGTTACCATATTAGAATGTTTGCTTAGACATTGAGAGTGTTGATAGTTTCTAGAAGTGCTTCAGTGGGCAAAACCGAACTTTCTAATGTGAAGTGTAAGGTGCAATTTTATGCCAAAATTCCACTAGAATTGCGTCCAATCCTTAAGTCAAATCTAATTGTAAGTTGCAGCTCAGGCCTAATGTCTTCACAGCTAATATATGTATGTTAAATTATGTAGGGTAGCATCAACGGAATTTACAGAAGGATAACGGAGAAATATGGAAGTGGCGTGTCAATGAAGATAAAGGATTGTATTGAAAATAAAATGACAAATAATCAATTAGAATTCGAGTGCAATGGGTACGGCTTTAGCTGAAAAGCAGGGAACGCATCTTCTACGAAGTAGGCCACCAAACTTTGTTAACTATTTGCTTCCTTGACAATTTATAAATGTGTTTCGTCGCATGCTAACCATAAGAGTAAGATTAAGATAATATAAATGTTATTAAAAAAATATTAGATTAAATTACACTTAATCTCTTTTTTATCTTTGACCATGTTGGTTGCATAAATTCAAGATAACATAATTTTTAATAGAAGATATAAGATTAAGATAGAGTTAATTTTTATTAAAAATATAAAGTTAAGATAGAGTTAATTTTTGAAATTTTGACTTGTTGGGAATGTTAAATTTAATATTAAGATAATGTTAATTTTTTAATATTTATTTTTAAATTTTATACTGTGGTATTAAAAGTAATATCTTGCCTATAAAATATTTATAACCATATGTTTTATAAATGGGATGGTTGGAAAGATAGATTGTGATTTTAAGTTTATATTTATCTCAATTTTAATGATAATATATATATATATATATAATCAATTTTAATCATATATTTATATTGTTAAAAATTAAATTAAAAATTTATTAAATTAATTTATCATTATGAAACTTAAAAATTAGAAAAATTGAAAAACTATTTTTTAAT
This sequence comes from Larix kaempferi, assembly GCA_027924585.1. Lineage (NCBI taxonomy): Eukaryota > Viridiplantae > Streptophyta > Pinopsida > Pinales > Pinaceae > Larix > Larix kaempferi. The sequence goes on along the minus strand of BSBM01000607.1, from coordinate 1,574,877 downwards.
AATTTTTTATTTTAATAATTTTTGAATTTTAAATAATAATTAAAAATGAATATGTATCGGCTATGGTGTATTCTTGCACATTATTAAATTTGTTATATAACTTATGTCCAAATCCACATCCACATCAATCTAAAGATAAAATGATTTTGCCCATTTTCGTAATTTTTGAATAATATGGGTGCTACAAGGTTTTTGAAGAAATAGTTAATATGTTTCTTATTTTCACTTTCTTTGTTACTTGCTTATTACTACAATTATTTTCACTTCCTTTGTTACTCCCTTATTATTACAATTATTTTAGAAAAAACAAATTACATATTGATTGAATAATAACAATTAGTTATTTCTTTTTCTTTAACTTTAACTTTGTTTCACTCATAATCTAATCTTGGGTACCCACACGAAGTTGGTACCCAAAAACATCGCAATGACACAACGCGAGCACAAAAAAAACAAACACGTGCACGCGCCTAGAAACACTCGTACACACTCCTGCTTCGGCAGTGCCGAGCCTCCATATCGGCGTGATGACATGGATAACAGAAGCACTTGCGCGCTTTTATGCGCGCATGGGCACTTTTATGCACACATGTGTTCTTAATGCGTATGCAAAAATAAGCGCGTGTGCTTCTTATACGCGCACACGTGGTTAACGCGTACAAAAAAAAAGTGCATTTGATTAGTAATCCTAAATGTAGTTTTGATTGTGTTTATTATGGTGTTGGTAGATTATCGTTGTAATTGCATTGATCATCACAAAAAAAAAGATAATAAAAATGTTTATTTTTAAATATTTTTTAAAGTTTATGATGTTACAATGGATTCTTGCCAAATGTAGTAGTGTTGGCTAATAAATGTCAGTCACTATGATATTTCAAATGGGCACCATCATGAAACCACTCAAGGATAGTTTTAGCTTACGTTTTGCCCACACATTGGAAACGCATAACCTCAACACGTCTCTCAAACAAGTAGTTATTCAACCAAAAAAACTTGGTAACTTCCGACCTTAACCTCCATTTTTTATTATTAGTTTTGCAAATAAAATAGAATTCCTTGGTACCATGGATAAGAAACGCTATTGTAATGAATATCATGGAATTCCTAAAAAAAAAAAAAGACATCAGGATCCTCTTTGTTGATTTCATATTTGTAAAAAAAGACATCAGGATCCTCTTTGTTGATTTCATATTTGTAATCATAATTATCATCTAAAAGGAGAGCTATGTCATGACCTCAAATAGTCTAAGTGACCATGATTTAAAGATCAAATTACATAATTTGAAAATGCCAATTTTCAATCTTTCCCTAAAATGTTTTTTTGGATAACATAGATTTGATTTTCCATACGGAGATTAACTTTTACAATCATGTGCTTTACAAGCATATAGTGTCTAAATTCTCTTAAATAAATGGTTAGTGATAAGGTATGCTTTTTTTAATAGAAGATATCTAAATTCATTGTTAGATAGAATCTTACTCATGAAATAAATAAGTATCTCAAAAATTTTAGCGTGAAGCTACACAAGAATGGTTGAAACAACTAGTTCAGAGGTATTGTTATAAATTCAAAATATCTTGAAAATTTTGGTTTAGCCAACGCAGGTGCTAAGGTAATGGCACTCTTTATGGCCTGAAAGGCCTCTTTGAAACACTTGTCCCAACAAAAGCTAATGTACTCATTTTCTTAACAATAAATGAATAGCCTGGACAATTTTTACCACCTTTGAGACAATATGTCATAACACCTTGCAATTAGCCAAGCCATATTTTTTTGTTAGGATTCAAAGAGATGCAAAATTCCCAACATCTGATAAAAACTTAGCTTAAATGGTCAAAGGGTTGGTACAAGATAATGATACCCACTTATGGCGTGTTAGTTTCTATGGCATGCTGGAAAAACATAAATATGATCATTAAAATGAATGATTTAGAGGTACCTCCAAAACTTTTTAGAATTAACTGTAAAAATATGAAACATAGACAATCGAATTACCTTCCAGAATATATAACTTTTATTTGTGTAAAATAGATATAGCTACCCCAAAATAGCATTCTTCTAATATTTTTATGTTAATTTTTCTCTAAAACATAATGCATATATTCACATTCATCCATCGGATTGGTATGCAAATTGTCAAATTTTGTGAAAGTAGATATGTAGTCGTAGGTAACAAGGAGATCTTGTGTAGGGATAACTTTTCAAAATTTCATAATTTAATTTTATATTTTTTTTAAATTAAAGAAGTCATTTAAGCCCTAAAATGACATGGTTGAGCGTTGATCCATCCTATCATGGTCTTAACATACTCAATACTTTTTTATTTATTTATAGTTTGTAGGTATTCTTGTATTCTTGTGTGGGTTCTTTTCCATTTCTAAAATAGGTGAGCTAGTAAAAATTTATTGCCGAAATAACCAACCTATGTTTTGTACAAATTTGAAATGAGTGCAATTAAAAATGAGTTAAAAATAAAAAAACAATAACATATTTATTCAAAAAATATATAGTTAGAATCTGCACACAGAGCTTGAAAAGTCTAATACCCTCTGGTTTAGAGCCTAGACATATTATTGTTGTTGTTATGTTGGAGACAGTGGCACAAGGTGCCTGGAGTATGGTTTGCACATTATTATTATTATTATTATTATTATGTTTAACTTATAAAATAATTAATAAAATAAAAAAAAACTGGACGACTGATGGCACGAAATAGAGTATGAAGAACCATGATGTTACGAGAAAGGGGTTTTGGAAAAGTGTTTACTTATGAGTGTTGATCCTATGTTGATGTTGTACACCCTTCTTATGTACTTGATGGACCCTCTCAGTTATGCACCCCGATGTGTTATGTCACTCCTTGGTTTTATTTACCTTGAGATTAATTTTTTATTTGACGATTGGAATCCCGATCTCACCTAGTACATCCTCATGAGTTGGATTAGTGTGTCTCTTGGTGTAGCCACCTAATGTGTAACTCCAGTTTAATATTATGGGAATGTCACTCTCATGCTTGTGTCCATCTCTCTCCCAATTCAAATTGCTCATGAAGGAATTCGATTTTCTTTTGTTGGCGAGTGACACTTGTGTGTTGGTTCATGCTTTTTCTCTTCTGCTTGTTTGGAACTTATGGTTCGATTTTGATGCTCTTGGTAAGAGATCCTTGTTGTTCATTGAGCCCTTTTGGATCCTGTGCCCAAGATGAGTTACTCTTGAGCCACGGATGTTTGTCCTGGAATTGCATCTCGAGATACTGGATTGACAACGGGGGTGAGGTCCACTACCATTGGATTTGAGGTTGGACAGAGCTATGTATTCCCTCTCAATAACTTGGTTTGGCAGTAGGGGTGAGGTCCACTGCCTTGGATTTGAGGTTGTCCTAGAGCCACTGAAATTCCCCTGGAATGGAAGTGCTACTTTCCATTGGGTTGTGGTTGGACTATTGTCCTAGAGCCACTGGAATTTCCCTGGAGTTGAAGTAGAGGCCATACTTTCCATTGGGTTGTGGTTGGACTGATTTCTTGAGATCATTTGTGGTTGAATGTGCTCTTGCTTGTGTCATCATGGTATCGGATGGGGGTGACTATTGCAAAGTGATTTTTGGATTGCATTGTGTCTACATATGGGTGGAACATGGCAAAATTGATTCCAATTGCATATTTGGAAAAGATAAGTGATTTATCTCATGTTTATTTAATTTAATTGGATTTGATATGATTTATTTATGGATGCACATGAAATATTTGATGAAACTTATCACCTATTTGTGGAATAAATTTCTCATGGAATTCAATATATTTATGCAAGTAAATTGTGTGAAGGAATTGGAAACTAGTTTTTGGGATTTTGTGAACAAATTGTTTGAGGAAATGATTCTTTGACACCTCTAATACATAACTGATATTTATTATCCTTTTCATTATATAATGTGTACTTTGATGTTACAGTAGCCTCGTAATGGTTTAATACACTTATATTTGATGCTTCTACCTTTTATTCGAAAACTAGTTCTTTGATTGGATTGTTTTGCATAGTTTGGAGACTTGGCATATGAAGTGTTTGTAAAAATTCCTAAGTGTTATTTTTATGCTTATGTATGATAAATAGAATTGAAATGTGTGTGATAATGTGTGGATAAATATTCTTGATAGTGTTTGGGAAGTGTCTACTGAAATTCTAGATCAATTTCCAATTTCTAGCTCCTTCAATGGAATTGTTTTGTGTAGATTTGTGACTTTGCATATGAAGTGTTTGACGAAATGTTCGAATGAGATATACTTATGTCAGGAGTGATTAAACATGTTATTTAGATTTGGAATGGTGTTTTAATTATTCTATGAGCCGTGGATTTAATTATTCTAATTATTCATAGAATTACTATTCAATTCAGATGAGTAGAATTAGCTAGTTTTGTGAATTATTTAATGGACTGTATATGGGAAAAAATCTATAGCCATATCACTATAAGTGACCCATTCTACGTCGTCCATGAGCTACAATAGTTGAATATATTTCTCTTTATTTGGAATTTGGAAAGTTAAATTGGAAACTAGGTACATTGCAATAAATATTAATAACTAGTTGTGGATTGAAATATCTTTTTTCTTAAAAACGGAATGCTACATCCATGTGGATTGAAATATATTTATTGTTCTTTAGGTGGATACTTATCAATTGTGGTCCTTTACTTATGGATGCATTTCATTTTGGTTCAGTTATTCATACTCAATTCCTTGCGATGAATGTTAACTAGTTTCATTGGAATTGTTGGAAAAGATCACCTTATGTGCAATTGGAATGATTTGCAAATAAACCTTTAATTGGATGTAGGTGCAGGATTAAATATGTTGTTAATGGTTGTAGTATTTATTTTGGG